>BPLQ01010364.1:0-24048 GCA_021605075.1 Caerostris darwini
GTTCGCGCCAACGCGCAAGCATACCCCTAGCGGCGAAAATAGAGTGTGTACGCATGCGCCTGCGAGCGCATAAGTGTGAGTCTTCAGTGTAACGCCAGAGAGGCAAGAGAGAACATCACGGCTACGAGTGGCTGTGACTGTAATGTAAATAAAGTGTTGTTACGTTTGCATTGTGATAACTTATTGTGTAAGTGTGTGAGTGTGATACAGTCCGCTTGTGAAAGAAAACATGTATGAGTGGTGTCAGTGCTATTGACGACAACATTTTGATCCTAGCAGAGCCGGAGAGTGGCTCAAACCTGTGGATAACATAAGTCAAGAGAAAAGCTTTGTGAAAGAAGTAAGTGGAAAAACTTTTAAATCCATATATTTAATATTTTGTGCAAACATGTTTAAAGGTGCCAAAAAGAAGATTTGCGGCTCATTGCCGCAGAAATAAATTTGATAGTATCTGAAAATTAACAATTTCAGATTTATATGATGCAATTGAACAAAGTGATGTGTTTAAAATAGACCAGACATGGTTAAAGACATTGCCAATACGATTATTGACAATCGTGGAAAAAAAAAATGAGTTAAAAAATGTCCACTAATTATTCCTGCTAAACATAATTTTTACTTTTATTTTTATTAATTATTATCATGCTTTATATTTTCATGCAGGTGCTGAAACAACCCTATCTTTGATAAGAAATAGATTTTGGATTGTAAGAGGTAGAAATACTGTTCGAAAGATAATTTTTAATTGCATAATTTGTAAAAAAATAAATTCAAAAGGTTCCAATCAAATTATGGGACAACTACCAGCTGCCAGAGTGACTCCTACTCGTGTCTTTAATCGGGTAGGTGTGGACTTTGTGGTCCATTTGAAATCAAAAAAATTTCACTGGACGAAGTAAACAGGTAAAAAGATATTTGTGTGTATATATGTATGTTTCTCTACAAAATGCTTACATTTTGAAATTGTAAATGATTTAACTACTGCAGCATTTTTAGCAAGCCTTAAAAGATTTATAGCTAGAAGAGGTAAGCCTGCAGAAGTGTATAGTGACAATGGTCGAAATTTTGTTGGTGCCAATAGAGAATTAAAAGTGTTTCTCAAATCTTTATTTAAGTTTAAGAGTGCAGAAGAAATTGAGAATTATATGGCTAATGAAGGTATTAAGTGGTTCTTTAACCCCTGCTACTCCACACTTTGAGGACTATGGGAATCTAGTGTCAAATCTCTTAAATACCATTTGAAACGTATTGTAGGGAAAACAATTTTAAGCTATGAAGAGTTTTTTAACTCTTATTGTTCAAATTGAGGCAGTTCTTAATTCTAGACCTCTTTGTCCACTTTCAAGTGATCCAAATGATGTGGAAGCATTAACTCCTGCACATTTTTTAATTGGTTCATCTTTAGTTACATTGCCTGAACCTAATTTTAATGAAACTCCAATGAATCGATTGAGCCGTTGGCAATTGGTTCAAAAAATGACTCAACATCTTTGGAAAAAGTGGTCATCGGAGTATTTAAATAAGCTGTTAAATAGACCTAAATGGTCTAAGCGTAAAGCAGATATAAAAGAAGGTGATTTGGTGTTAATTAAAAATCCTGATAATTATTGTCCTTTAAAATGGAATTTTAATTATCAATTATCAAAATTAATAATTAAATTATTAATCAGATAATCAAAAATAATTAATATTAATATTAATCAGAATTATCAAAATTCATCCAGGTGAAGATAAAGTAACAAGAGTGGTTACTTTAAAAGATAAAAATGGCACATATAAAAGGCCAGTAGTTAATATCGTACCTTTGCCTAGTGTTAATGAGGAAAATTAATTTTTATTGTGTATTTTTTGTGATCTGCTTATTTTGTGAATATTTTTAGGAAAATGTATTTTTTTTTATTGTGTATTTTTCGTGTGATCAGTGTATAAGTGAATAATTTGAGAATTTTGTGAAAATTTGAATTCTTAAAGAGTTGAATGTGAACATGTCAACGCCGGGCGGTATGTTCGCGCCAACGCGCAAGTATACCCCTAGCGGCGAAAATAGAGTGTGTGTACGCATGCGCCTGCGAGCGCATAAGTGTGAGTCTTCAGTGTAACGCCGGAGAGGCAAGAGAGAACATCACGGCTACGAGTGGCTGTGACTGTAATGTAAATAAAGTGTTGTTACGTTTGCATTGTGATAACTTATTGTGTAAGTGTGTGAGTGTGATACAGTCCGCTTGTGAAAGAAAACATGTGTGAGTGGTGTCAGTGCTATTGACGACAACAGTAAGTAAATTTATCAACAATAATAATTACTTCTATGTCACTTTATTCATGCACTATGAATTACTGTGACAATTATTGAAAAGTAAACTTTAACAAAATACACCAAACAATGCATAATTATACTTTCGTTGTCTGTTCATAAAAATCAAATATTAACAATTTAATGTTTATCACTAACTATTTTGTTTGACAAAATATTTATTGGATATGCTTTTCAAATTATATTGGGTGTTAACTTGCACATTTTATTCCCCAGTAATATAAACTTTCATTAAATAGGAGTTTTAGGCCCCTTCGGGGCCAGGGCACTCCGAAATCCTGTAAAGACGACGATATATTAGGTGTTTCCTGAAATTAACAATAATGAAATGTATGTTTGTTATTTCAACTAAAACTGTTTTTAAAGCTGCCCATATTTTTAAAAAGAACTTATTGAACTTGTATTATTGACTAAGTGATTAAAGAAATCCTTTGTTAACAATTTGATGTTTTAATACTAACGAATCAAAATCCAAAAAGCAATTATTAAGATAAATTTAAAAATATATGAGATGATGAGAAAAATGTACAAAAGCATTTTCAGTATCAGTAGAAGAATATTATTGATAAAATTGACTTTTATAGTAAATTAATTTATAATTTATAATTAATTACTTTTTTGCCATTTTATTCATCCATTATTAATTATTGTGGTAAGTATTAAAAAATAAACTTTAACAAAATACAACAACAATGCATAATTATACTTTCATTGTCAGTTCATAAAAATCAATTATTAACAATTTAATGTTGTAATATTACGAAACAAAATCCAAACAGCAATTAATTTGTTTGACAAGATATTTGTTGGAAAAGTTTTTCAAATTATGTTGGTGGTTTTCTAGAAACTAGAAGTCTTATATTAATTAGAAATTAGATATACCGAAGTCCTTTTCTTAGTAGATCCCACACATCATGGCGACCTTTTGACAGTTAGGCTGCTTCCTGTAAAACCTGAATGTGTGTTATTTCTCGCCGTGGAGTAACTTCCCCGAATGTTTTTATTACTTGACAGAGCTTGTGTGAGCTTTTAAATAATTTAATAAATTTAAGTACATAAAATATAAATTTTGAAGCAAATTAAAATTATGCATTAAATGACATCACATGTTTAATATTTGAAAGTTATGGTTAATTTTTTAGCATTTGTGGAAATATATAAAGGAGTAAAAATGATTACAGTAAGAAATATTCGGCATTATGGCATATTCAAGATAAGTAATAATTTTTTTGGATAATCAATAATTCCGAAAGATTTTAAAGAATTGGGAAATATTAATTCTCATGCAATCTTTTATTATTTAAAAAAAAATGAAGAAAAACATTTAATTAATGCTTTTAATTTTATTACAATTGGTATTAATTATAAGTTTCCCCTGCAAAATTCTGGTAGAATTGATAGAAAGACGCTTTAAAATATAAGGTACTTTTATATATATATGTGTGTGTGTAAAATATATATTCCAATTTATTCCAAATAGTAAATGGTCATAGCAAAGATGAGTTTGCGAATAGATTGAGTCTCAGTATGGATCAAGTAAAAAATGGAAAAACCTACTGGATGTTTCGATGGATTTAAATAGTTGTCTAAAGGAATCGAATTTGTGGAAACATATAAAGGAGCAAAAATGACTATGGTAAGGAAATATTCGGCATGCCATATGTAAGATAAGTGGTATGTTTTGTGGATGTTTAATAATTCAGAAAGATTTTAAAGAATGGGGAAATATGATTCTTTATACAATCTTTTAATATTTAAATAAAATTAAGTACACCTTACTGACTTCGAAGAAAGATGAAAACGTGTATATGTTTTCCAGCTAATATTTAATAATATAAAGCTAATATTTAATAATTTCTGTTCGGTGGATTCTAATTTACGTATTTAAATAGGACTCGCTTAATAGGATAAAAATATCGATGATGATTTCAGTATTAGAATTCAGAAAGATTCAAGAAAAAATTTCTAATGACATATTCTCATCATAATCACGGAAGTTCCGATTACACAATCTGCACGTAATAATTACGGATTCATGGCAAAAATTACGGATTATCATATTAAAAAAAATATTTTTTTTTGTGTGTGCTAAAGTAATGTTATGTTTGCGTTTTCTGATCTTTTGATTATTGATAGATATATTGAAATTTAGAGCATTTATTCTATAATTTCACGTTTATACTCCATAATTTCTATATAATAATTTCTAATAATATAATATTAGAAATTATTATACAGAATGCAGTAATATTCAATATAATAATTTATTTTCTCTAAGATTTATCTATCTTTATATTTCATTTTCTATCAGTCTTTATTGCAAAATTTACATGATTTGATATTTTTTTTGTATTTATTGCAGAAAATGATTCGCTGGTTACTTCGGTTTAAATTATGAATGAGCTAATTTTCTCGTACTTTAAGTATTATGCTGATTTAAATAAAATTTAAATACTTGTAAAATATTTATGACTCAAAAGAAGAAAATGCATGTGTTGTATATTAAATAAATATAATAGGTAACACATTATTTAAGAAATGATATTTTTTTACATTATCAGATGCAATGTTATGAATATATTCACGATATTTTATTAGAAAATTTGTAATATTTGTTTTTAATTTTTTTCACATTTTGAGGTGATTGGTTAAATTTAATTTTAAGAAAAGCACTCAAAGATAATTTTTAATAATATTTAAATTTCATTTTTAATAAAACCACTTAATTATCGCTGAAAATTTTATAAACATCTTCCAATGTATTCTTAAATGGGAAAGATTAAATATCCTTTAAATCCTTTTTAATGCTTTCATCGATAATGGTATTTAAATTAAAACTAACAGATAAGATATTTATGCACATATTTATACTTCCTACAATAAAAAGGTGATTTTTAGGATTAAAAACAACCTTTTCTTATGTTAATTTTTTGCATTCTTCAAAATGATTTCGCACTTAGTATCGAGGAAACTTTGATTTAAATTCTATCTGTAAGATTGTTTTCATGTTGCTCTCTACATAAGTTAATTTGAATTGCATAAAGAACGTTCAGTAATTTAAATAAGTGAATTACTAAAAGTAAAATATAGGGAAGTTTTAACTTTGATGATATTAGTTTTAAAAAATACAGAAATCTGATAGTCCTGAATAATTAAAATTCTGTATAAAGTGGCTTTAGTTGAAATTTATTTGAAACTGAATTCCCAAATCCACACAATTTTTTAATGAAAATAAATTTCTTTTATTAAAGAAATTTCGCTCTGAGGAATTGATAGTAGCTAGCTAAAATCAATCAGACGAAGAGACTATAATGCTAGTATCTTTACATTTTTTCAAAATTATAAACACACAAAATCTGCAAAAAAGATGCTTTAGTTGAAATTGATTTAAAATTGAATTTGCAAACCAACATCATTTTATAATGAAATACCATTTATTAAAAAAATTGTACAATTGAAAAGTGATAGTAGCTAGCTCAATCAGACGACGAGACCACAATGACGCATACTTCTAGAATCTTTATATTTTTTCAAAATGATAAACATACATAATTGAAAAGTTTGTTATTTGTGATATATATAATGTTTTGAATTCCGATTATCCAAGCTCCGCATAACCATGTTACTAAATGTTAGAAAAGATATTTTTTCCAGTTTTCACCCCATAAGTAATCGTAAAATTCAATTAAAATGAGAACTAAAGATATAAAAAAGATGATAACCTTTGTTTCGATCAAAATGGCGGAAAATTGATTGAAGGAAAAATGAATTAATGTTTTGCTGAATTCCTTATTGAATGGATAAATGTAAACGAACAGCAAAACATTACAGATGACATGATTGCAGATAAATTTAAAAACAGCGAAGAATACAGCATCGATGAGGCAAACGATGGCTATCAAAAGAAAATAACAAATTTCGAAAGTTTAAGTTTGATTAAAAAAAATTATTACACATAATGAGTAGCAGAAAAAGCTATACTTTCATTACTGATTACATATACAATTGTTACAATACAATTACAAATACAAACGTTTATTATTCAACCCCCCCCACACACACACACAAAAAAAAATCAGATTTCTTCAAGTGAGCTATTTTATTATCCTTTTTTTATAAAAGTATTGGAATGTATTTCATACTCATTACGGTCATGAGAACATGTAGTGCTAATAAAAATTAGTAATTAACTAACTTAACACTACAGTCCCTGTTGGACCACGGCCTCCCTATCAATAGACTAAAAAGTCGTCTGTCTTGTCTGCTTTGTTTTCCAATTTGTGATTTTTAGGTCCTTCATATCCTTTACCACCTCATCAATCCATCTCTTTTTTTGGTAATGACTTCTCCAAACATTAGTCTCTCTAATAGGAAAAATTAGTGAACTGTGCGTAAATGTACATATTATTTCCTTATTAAGAAACAATTTATGTAAATCTGATTTATCTGAGTATATGTGAGATGAGACTGGACCATATTAAATAGGGTAATCGGATGTGAAAATGACAGAGTTATTTAGTACGAATTTTTAGATAAATATTTTAAATATGTAAAATAATAACAAAAAGAGCAGTATTTGAATTGCTCTAGAATAGACTTGAATATTTCAATGTATCCAGCTGACAAAATTATATGTTGAAATAAAATGTAAAGAACCATGCAAGAACAAATATCAAGGTACGTATGAAGAATGTACAAAGAATGTATCAAAGTATTCTAAATAAGCAATTTTCAATGTTAAACTAATAAATAAATTTTTTTGGAAACTTAATTTATAATTATCTATTCGTTTTAAAACATACTTAAGTTAAGATTTTGTAATTCTTTTTTTCATTATCTGAATGTATAGAAATACAATTTTATAGGTAAATAATTACGTAGAAAGTACGTAAAGTATTCCAAAACAGTAAATTATATTTTAATTAAAATAATAGAGACTTTTAATTAAAAAAATACATGAATTTTATATTTTAAAAATATACGAAAAAATGATACACTTTTTTTTGGTCATGATTATATTTTCATATTTATTTTTTTTCAATCTAATTCTATACTACTTATTTTCTAGCTTTATTTATAAATTTCATCTTCTCCTGAAATGAATAAAAATAATTCCTTATGTCTATTGTTAAATAAATGAATGATGGCTAAAAATATTATTAAAAACATTGCTCAGTAAATGAATATAAGCATTTCCTACATTAATTCCTACTTCACCTACTTCAAATTAATAATGAATTAATAAATTACATCTAAAATGGTAAAGAATTAGTAATAGGTATGCGAGAGTTTTTTAAAGAAAATACGTCAGAAATTAAAATTTCTAGCCAAGAGTGATAGAATTGAAATGCTTAAAACTTATATATTAGCTAAATTAATTAGAAATGCAAATATTACAGCTTGCCATATTATAAGCGTGGCAGATTCTTAAAAAAGGGCTTAATGAAAAATCAAAATGAATAATTAAATTATTTGTTTTAATAAATAATATTCATAATTGATTTTTAAATTATTTCATATAATTAAAATATTTAGAGCAATTCAAAATAAAAATTTTTATTTTTTTGTATAGTTATAATATGCATTGTAATATTTTGTTTTTAAAATAATTAGGCAGTTTAATTTTTTATGTATAAGTAATAATGTCATTTTTCTTTTTGAGACGCTTTTCATTTTCAAAACGAGTATGAGTTTAACTGTTAGTTCTACTTTTTATTATTTGAAATAAACTTTTGGAGAAAAATAATTGAGTTATGTAAATCCTAAAGTTAAAATATTTCTTATTTGATTGATTTGGAAATCACATAAACTTGCCTTTTTAAATTTAGTACATTGATCATAAATTCTGAAAAGACTTAAATGAATTCTATAGCTTATAGAATACACGATATGACATGAGATTATTAATTACATGTCTCTTTGTAATTTATTACTTTTACTAAGTTGGAAAACATTTTATTCACATTACATTAATGAATATAGTTCAATTCAATACATCAAATAGAAACTTGATACTCTGAATTTTCAATTAAAAACAACTTTAAAAAGAAGGGTAATTTTAAAATCTGAATTTTAAATAAGTAAAACTTTAATGACACCATTTCGGTTTCTTTCAAACCTGAAATCAAATTACTTTAAAGAACATTTAATTAAAAAGAACTCTTTCTTTAAATCTTTAATTTGTAACTTCTTTATACATTACTTTCAACTTTTATTAACTATCTATCTAAAAGTTTCAAAATAAAATAATTCTTTTTTATCGTGCGCATTAGATTTTTTTCTCTTGCTTCATTCACTTTTCAAGTGAGCATTTTATTTGAAAGATGAAGACATTTTATATCGAAAGAGAACACTCACAGTATAAATTTAAATAAGAATTCAATTTCACTATTTCAAATGAAACAGATAATAAACAATGACCGGATAAACATCTCAGAATAACTGAGCCTTCATGCAGCATTTTTTTTGTTTAATCTGAAATTGTGCGCTCTTTGGATTGTTTATTTTTGAAAGCGAACGGTTTTTTTTTGTACCTTCGGTTTCCTTTTTTTATGAACAAAAGCCTTGCATTTTGTTGGTATTGTTTTACATCAAAAGTAAAATATTCTTTTTGTGTGCAAAATCTTCTAATTTGCATGCAAATTACCCTGGGAAGTATCGCTATTTTAACAAAATATTTTTGAATTCTCTAAGGAGAATAGCCGGTATGTTTTTCAGTATCGCTGAAAGGATATTATCAAATTATTTTTATAATATTTTTTTTGATTCTCTACTCAATTTATAAATAATATCAAAATGTTTTAAATGCTTTTTAGGTAGACAGCACACAAAAAATTTTTTTGCAATAATTGAAATTTTACTAATGATAAGAATAGAAGCTTTAGTTATTTTAATTTATTGAAGAAGATGGGATATTTTTAAAATATGAGTTTTAAATAAGTAAAATTGTAATTACATTATTTCAATTTTCTTTCAAACCTCAAATCAAATTACTTTAGACTAAAGATCGTTTAATTAAAAAAACTCAATCTTTAACTCTTTAATTTGTAACTTCTTTATACAGTACTTTCAACTTTTATTAACTATCTATCTTAAAACTTCAAAATAAAATAACCTTTTTTTATAGTGCGCATTAGATTTTTTTCCCTTGCTTCATTCACTTTTCAAGTGAACATTTTATTTGAACGCTGAAGACATTTTATATCGAGAGAGAACACTCACAGTATAAATTTAAATAAGAATTCAATTTCACTATTTCAAATGAAACAGATAATAAACAATGACCGGATAAACATCTCAGAATAACTGAGCCTTCATGCAGCATTTTTCTTTGTTTAATCTGAAATTGTGCGCTCTTTGGATTGTTTATTTTTGAAAGCGAACGGTTTTTTTTGTACCTTCGGTTTCCTTTTTTTATGAACAAAAGCCGTGCTTTTTGTTGGTATTGTCTTACATCAAAAGTAAAATATTCTTTTTGTGTGCAAAATCTTCTAATTTGCATGCAAATTACCCAGGGAAGGTAATTTCCGGTTAGTATCGCTATTTTGACAGACAAAATATTTAAAAACTTGAATTGAATTCTCTAAGGAGAATAGAAGCAATTTTTAATTTATTGGAGGTATAAATTTTCTCTTGAATATTTCATATTTTCTTATTTAATGTTTTTTCAGATAAATTGATATATCAATCAAATGAGTAGAAAAAAAGACCCTTACTTGAAGGCTGTTTCTTAAAAATAATAAATTAATCTTTCAGTTATTTTATCTTATTATTTGAAATAATCCCTTGAAAGGATATTATCAAATTGTCGTTCTTTCTAAAATATACAGCATTATGTTTAACGATGATTATAAATTTGAGATTTGAATAAAATTTGAACGGAAGGTTAATTTTGAGTCAAAGTAAAGCAGCAAAACAGTTTCGAGTTCAGAATAACTTTATACGATAATTTAATGTAAAGAAAAAGAAAAAAGATTATTTAAAGCATTATTTTTTAAGTTTTATACTATGCAGATATTATTAACCTAAATGTTTTAAAAATATTTATTATTAAAATTCTCTAATCGCTTTAAAAATTAGTATCACATTTTTAAAAATTTTTTAAATGCTTTATTTGTTTACAAATGCTAAGTTAGCAAGTAGGCAAATAAAAAGAATTGTAATAATAAATTCAGAGTGTTAAAAATAAAGAAGCTGAATAAAATTTCGGTTTTAAGGTATTTTAGATAAGCGTTAAGAATCATATAAAAAAAAAATAGTTAAATTCTCACAGTTACTGCTACAATGACAAAATTTCAAATGACAACATTACTATTATCTGCTTTCTGTAGCTACATACATAAAAGGAATACAAGGCCTATATGTGTTCAGCAGACTCACACACAAAAAAATACTTGGAAAAAATATTTATTAGACTGACTTTCTCAATATAATTTAATTAATAAAATTATGCTTTCTCAAAAGAAAATTAAAATTCAATGAAAATTAAAATTTAAAAAAAAATAAAATTTGATATTTTCATCAATGCTACGTTTAATAATAAGCGAAGCCCTTGTTATCAATTTTTTTTTCGTTTATTCAATACTGTGACTTAATACAAATTCATGATAGTTTTTTAACAGTTAATTTTAACATAATATAGATATGATAAAAATAGAAATAATAATTATTTTTTATGCTGCTTTGTCATAAATTTATTTAAACTATTTAAGAAACTTTACCTTAGAAATAGAAAAATTACTTAGGAAAAATTAAAGAAAATATGTATGTAAATTACATAAATAAACAACATCTTTTTATCATTATTCAAAAGTAGCTTATAATAATTTTAATAAAATTAATTCCATACATATTCAAGTAAATATGTTTACTTCGTTGGAAAGTCAAAATATTTAAACTTACAAGCATAATAAATGGATTTATTTTTTCAAATTTTTATCAAATTAGTATTTTTGATATTTTAAAATTAAAGAAAAAAAGAGTTATATTAGGAAAAATGCTTTAATGAATAATAAGTAAAAAATTAAATCATAAACACAAGCAATTAAATGAAAAATATTCTTGAAAAAAATAAAAAAAAGTTTCATTAAAATGTTCCCTGCTGTTTTAAATAAATAAAATGTAGTTCACATTTGAAAATTTTAATTTGTTAGATTTTTAAATATTTTAATAAATGTTATATTTAATAAAATATTAAATTTTACGGGATGATCATGATTTTTCCACTTCGAAAAAGTAGTTTCTTAAAATTATAATTCGGAAGAAAAAAAATAAGTATTTTACGTCTTCTTAAACTCATTTATATTTCAGACGGAAAAAAAAAGAACAAAAATCATTTATAAAGCACATAGCACATTATAAATAAAACACCATGAATAACTAAAACTTACCATTGAAAAAAAATAGCAATTAATAGCCAATTTAAAAATAGCATTAATATATGCAATTACCATCGGTATCAATATTTTTTAAGACATTCAGAATTTGTTTTTGAAATAAAAGTTAAGTACTGAATGAAAAAAAATTGTGTATATATCAGAACGCATAATTATACTTTATTCCTTATTTAAATAGGCTCTATTTTTCACCAATTACAAAATAGCTTTGTATCTCGGAAATTTTAGAATGTTCATTTAAATTAAATGTAATGAATAATTAAATGGGACAAAAAATAAACTACCCAAATCAGTTAATAATTAATTAAAAAATAAAAACTAATTAATGTTTCATTAATTCATGCTTTAAATTTTATGTGTTACGATATTGTTTATGAAACTTTCGTTGTAGCTCTAAAATTCAAATGGAAAAATAAATTAATTGTTTAAAAGATGTTCTCTTACAAAATGTACTGCATATGTACAACTGAAAGCTTTTAATTATGAATGGAAACTGTTCATTATTCATTAAAATATACGCTTAAGGAATTAACACAGTTGAAGTTTTGATTTTTAATTCAAAAAGCGTTAAAAGTCCCGATTTGTTTTACAACAGCGTATTTATGTGTAAATAGAATTTGTGCTCTGGTAAAAATGAGATCAAAAACCAAGACTTATTCAATTATTTATGAAAGACTTAAATTCATTTTTAATATTGTTGAATTGATAGAGATTTTTCAGATAAATCAGGCGTCGAAAGATTTTTTTCTTAAAATCAGATCTATCCATTTCAGATTTTTCTCACTGTGAGAAATTCTGTATTATGAAACTGAACTTGTGTCTCACTGATAATACATTGAAATTAACTTCCAGAAGAACTATAATTCGATTTGCGCTAGTGGGATGCAATGTCATCATCTGAAAAATGTGTAGATTCTGTATAAATGGTGATAGTGTTTTGCATTGAAAGTTAGACTACTTGGTAGAAAACTTTCCTCCTTAGTTCAGCTACCTTATGGCCAATTGGCTAGCGCTCTGGCCTTTGGTACCACAGGCTTCAGGTTCGAATCCTGGCTGTAACTTGGATGTTTATTTGTGGTTCAGAATCCACTAAATTAGGTAGCGATCTAATTATCCTAAAGCGTGCGAAAAATGCCGTTGAGCGACAAACCAAACCTCCAAGTTCGTTCCAATACTATTCTGAAAAGCATGCATGCATTATCTTTTTCGAAATGCGTTATCCTTTTTTGATACTAGTAGGCATAATGTAATAAACCCGAAAGGTTAGATGATTCCATTCGGAAAATATTTATTGGATAGTTAAAAATGGATTTTTCTCCAGTTCATTCCAAAACTACATGCAAATGTTGAAGAATTATTCTTAAAAGCCTTTATACATTATATTTTTCTTAATGCAAAATCCTTTCACTGCTATTAGTAGGTATAATATAGGTATAATATTTAGGCTAAACATTTTTAACAATGCCATAACTGTAAAAAAAATCCATTTAGAATACATGACGACAAAACGTGAACTAATATTGATTTATTAAATATTTATTTTATCTAACATCTTCTAGTTCCTTTGTTACGTAAAGTCATAATAAAAAGAAAAATTTTAAATTAAGGTAAATAAAATAACATGATTTAAAAAAAAAGAACCAATAATGTTAGAAAGTTTAAATTGGATACGATAAACTTTTCTTTTATAAATAAAAAAAATGCTGTTATTATATTCTAAGTTCAAAAAAAAAAAAAAAAAATTAGTCTCAAGTGAGTGAAACGGGAAAGTGAAATAAAAAGTTATACTTTCTCCCAATAATGATCTTTTTAACAACTGAATAGTTTGTTCTGAATTTTTACTTTAAATATTTTACATAATGATTTTACGTAGAGGGTGTAAGATTTAAAAATAACTTTCAAGAATTCTTTTTTCTCCCTTTGAGTTTATGAAGAAATCTTCGTAATTTAAAAGTGATAAGTTGAGATAAACGTACAAAAGTATTTTCCATATTATTGATTAATTTGATTTTATTTTTAAGTAAATTTATCAATAATAATTAATTAATTCTTTGCCATTTTATTCATCCATTATAAATTGGTATGATAAATATTGAATAGTAAATTTTAACAGAATACAACAAAAATGTATAATTTTACTTTCATAAAAGTTCATAAAAAGTCATATTAATCCATGCATTAAAAGTCAGTTTATAAAACATAAGTTCTTAACAATTTAATGTTTTAACACTAACGAAACAAAATCCAAAAATCTATTATTTTGTTTGATTTAAATATTTTTTAGGAAAATTATTCAAATTATGTTGGTGGATTTTTTCAAATTAACAATAATGAAATGCATGTCACTTATTTCAATTAAAACTGATTTCCACAGCTTCCCATATTTTGAAAAATAAGTTCAATACATTATTTATAGTGATTAAATTACAGAACTAAAAATAGGTTAATGATAAATAAGAGTAGCAAAAGTATGACTTTTGATTCAATTTTTAATGTCCAATTAAATTAAATTAAACTGCTGAAAAAATTTATTATCATATTAAATGCAATGCTTTATAATAAAATATTACCAGATGTATTTCTTTTTTAAAATTTAACATACAGTAAAAGTTAGGACCAGATATGCGTGTGGTCTTGATTTAGTGTTGTTTCAGAATAGAACTGAATTATTTCTTTACATAATATAAGAGACGTTTAAACGCCATATTTATTAAAATTTGCTAAGACAGCACTGCACAACTTCAAGACATAACACACGAAATAAAATTATATAACAAGTATTCACAAAATCATCTTAAAAGCAAGTTCGTTTAAGGTTCCTTGTACTCTCCGTACTGCCTGGAACTCTCACTCGATTCCTGCACATTCCTTTTCCCCTCTCCCTCCAAACCCTTCTTTCTCCCTCTCCCATTATTGGTTCCAAAGTCTAACGGGCGAAAAAACGTAATACTGTCCAAAATCTAACATAAGAGTCAACCCGTCCTTGAAAGAAACGTGCAAAGTCCAAAGTCTAAAGTAAGGGTCTACCCGTCTTTGAAAGCAGGATCTATCAACTTCGAACTCTTCCCCGTTGGCTATATTTTGTTTCGGAAACACGTGGTGGCCCTTACTCATACTTTCTTAGCCTTCTAGATGATTAACGAGACATGATTACAGTTTTACAGCTCTTTAAAATATTTTTAAAAGTATTGAATATTTGTTATATTTGTCGATAAGAAATAACATGAAAATCTACTTTATGTAAATAAATTACAACTTTAAAAAAATGTGTTATTATTTGCTGAGCTGTGTTGTTTCATATTCTGAGTTTTCCCACTATAATATCTTTTCCAAATATGTAACTTAACAAGTTTTGACACTAAATAAAAACTATATGCCCATGTCAGTTTTTCTTGTTTGTTAATCAACATTGTATGCAAAACAAATATATAGTTATGCATTAGAAATATTACGAACTCTTTTTATGAGATACATTAAAATAAAAAAATACAAAAATGTCTATCCAACACTTTGAGAAATTGCTTTTCATACATGATCTTTTTCCTTGATTTTGCAACTATCTTGATATCATCGTATAAATTTAAGAAACTCCTTTTGAATAATATATTTTTTTCTTAAGACCCAAACTATTAGACGAGAATGAAATATTTGTATATGGAAAATCCCTGAGGATAAAATAGGTATTATAAAGGACGAATACGTTTTAAAATATTCGGGCTTTAAAACATTTTGTTATATTTTAATATGTAATACTATGTCATGAGTTTCGGTGATAAAATTTTGTTCAGTAACATATATAACAGTAAGTTTTCAGTAAAATATTTGCTATATACTTGAGCAGGTTGAATATTACTTCCTTTCAAACATTATCGTTCTTTCTTAAAATTGATTGAATAAAAAAAAAATCACTATCTTCAGAATTTTGTTTATAGATCTTTGTTATTTCTTTTAGTATTAGTTAACAAAGATTACACATTTATGTCCATAAAATAAGTTTCATTTTATATTCAGAATGTTTGCAATGTTGGCAAAAAGTCAAAGCACAAAAGTTGGATGATGGAACTTTTTTTTTGTTAATTTCTTGGAATTCTTTAAATTAATGCACTTTATTAGAGTTTACTCTAAGTTAGACATTACACTTGATTAGAGTTTTGGGTATGATAAAATTGCCCGTTGGATACTTATGAAAATCGTCAAATTTATGAGACCACACAGCTACACGTCAGATAACGTTTGTAAGTTAGTAATCAATGAAGTTTTTCAACATTAAAGAACAAAGTTATGAAATAAAATCTTGCTCTTACTTTTTGATATTCAATTTTATATTGATATCGATTACTTTTTAAATTTTACATGATTCATTAGAATGACTAAAACCAGGTATTTCCGTTATATTCTGATGGGAGACAGTTATCTCTGAGTAGAAAAATATTTTGCCATCACAAAAAGGGTTTCGAAAAGTCGTTCAAGGACCACTTTTTAAAGTAGTTCTGATCATGCCAAACGATTTAAAACAGAAATTCTAAAAAAAAAAAAAAAAAAAAAAGAAACTCAACTACTGAAGTATCTTAAGCAACATAAATGAAATTAAGAACTTCTGGGGAAGTTATAAAAAGAAGACATTCCATTCTTATCATTATTTAAAATGGTTGTAATGTTGACAGTGATAAATTTAGAAAATACGCGCTAATAATTGCCAAAGTACTGATTAAGAATAGATATGGTATACTTCCATTGCGCACAAATTGTCAATATATGGAGCAAATATATTTTCATTTGCATTGCTACCTATTGGACAACATGAAAAGCTCAAGAAACAATGTTTATGGATTTAAAAAAATATCGTGAACAGTTCTCTAGAAAGTGTTCAACAGAGAAATATGATAAATATAACCGACACTCACTCCTAGTAAACCTAATTCTATTCTATTTTTATTATATCTCCTGATAAAATATATCTGAGACGATATTCTAAACATAAATTTCATTTGAACTCGAAAGAAAATCAACACCTTCTGAAAATAACCGAAGCTTCATGATTTTTGAGTGAAGGAAGTGAGCCAAATTCAGAAATCTTTTGAAAATAATCATAGTTTGATTGCGCCGTTTGTTTTCCAATTTTTTTCCAAGATTTATTTTAATTTTATTATCAAGATTTGAGTTTTTAAGATTTGTTTTCAGTTAAAATAAGTAGTGTTATTAACAACAATGATTTTTTCATAATTAATGTACATTCTAAACAAAGATAATTATTTTTTGTAACCTAAATTTATTACTAATACTCATCATCATTGGCGCAACAGCCCAGTGTGGGCCAAGTCCGTTTACCTACTGGTAGATTTCGGGACGAGAGATGTTTTTTTTCTTTTTACGGGGTAGGGTTGTCAGCTCTATGCCCAACGCTCAAAAGTCATAAAGACCGGGACCTACGGGTTAAAGTGAATTCCGAACCACTACAAACATCCAATGCACCGGCGGAACTCGAACCCGAAACCTGTGGTACAGGGTGCCGGAGTGATAGCCACTCGGCCTTTCAGGCCTTATTACTACTACTAGTAGTAGTTATTTCTAGTATTTAAGTGTTTAATATTATTTTTTATTTATAGAGGGTAAAAAATATATGTTTTATAAAAAAAAATTTGATAAAATGTTTAGAAAAAAATGTAGCTTGCAAAATAAATTATTTCTTATCAAAATTCAATGTAAAACAGAACATTTCAAATATAATTTCAGTAACATTGATATTTATATTATCTAAACACTAATATGCATTTTCAAATTAAAATGTTCATTTTTTAATTTATAATCATGCTTTTAAAATAGGTTATTAAATACTTTTTTTTGTTCTAATGCAGCTGGCAAACACTTAGACAGCTTGGTCTTGGATGCTTTAAGGCAAACGCTGCACAGACGTTACTCACTTTACATTACCCAGGGGCGCGTGTAACTTGAAAATAAGCCACGGACGCGGAGTAACAATGCCCCCGCAACACTCTACGATCCTATTAGGACCGTAGAGTGTCCGGAACCTACGGTTTAAAGTGGATTACCACTAGAAACATCCATGGCACCGACGGGACTCGAACCCGAAACTTGTGATAGCGCCAGAGCGATAGCCACTCGGGCATTCAGGCCCTAGTTTATTAAATATTGATCAAAATATATGCTTGAAGAATATAAACCTCACTCAAACATAGTGCCATTTCGGAACTTTCCCGGAAAACCTAATGTAAAATTAAATTGACCACAAACTGATTTTCTGGGAGCATTAAAACTATTAAATCTGAATTCCTCATCCCCTCAAACCCATTGGAAACAATTTTCAGGACAATTGAATCAAAAGAGAATTTTCTGCCAGAAATGGGGATGCTTTGCCCCACTATGCACAAGAATATTCGTTGAAATATCCTAAATATCCAGGATTTAAAATTTTTAAATTTGGTTTGAATTACCTTTTAATAGTATTTTTACGACTAATTTTGAAATTCACTGTCATTGAAAATGACGAGAAATAATTTTTTATTGAATTTTTTTTGTTACTTTAGCAATTTTAATCAAAAAGGTATGATAATGATATCAAAATATTTGCATCGATGAATATTAATCTTTTTATCAGAACAGCTTATTTTATAAAGTTTAAACATAAAAATTAATAAAAATTTTAGATTTGAGAAATTAAATTTCTAATGTTCTGAAAAATAGAAATGTGTTAATCAAGTATAAAATTTACTCTATTTTTCAGAGACTAAAAAATATAGAGACTAAAAAATATATTACAAAAATCAAAAGTGATATGCAAAAACTGAAATCCATTGAATTATATCACATGTTGGAAAAATGGATTCGTATTATCTTTCACTGTGTTGTGTTGTGCATCGATTCTGTCAACGATACGTCTGGTACGCGAGTATTTTTTTATAGCGTTTAAATGAATCATCTGGTGATTCATAAGAAGATAATGATTCAAGGAAAGAAAAAGAAGGTAAAGATAATTGTTTCTTTTATTTGTTTTATTTTCTTCGAAACATACGGCGAATGAATGATGATTCAGACTGAATGCCACTGCGCATGTTATGAAATGCACGAGCTTTTTTTTTTCCCTTCAGCATAGTTTTATTGCGATCTTGCTCTCTAATTGTATTTTAACGACTCATTTTGGAATTCACTATTGAATCACTAAATTCACCATGGAATTCACTAAAATGACCAGAAACAATTTTTGCTGTTTTTTTTTTTATTACGTTAGCAATTCTATTCAAAAAGTTATAACGATATCAAAATATTTGCATCGATAAATATTAATCTTTTTATTTGAATAGTTCATTGTATAAAGTTAAAAAAATGCACTAATAACTATTTTAGATTTGAAAAATTAAATTTCTAATATTTTGAAAAATAAGAAAACAGAAGGAAAAGATAATTTCTTTCCTTTTTATCATTGGGTTTATTTTCGTCGAAACATAGGAGAAATGAATAAATGTTTCAGACTGAATGTTGCTGAGCACATTATGAAATGCACGTGCTTTATTTTTTTTTCTCAGTATAGTTTTGTCTTGTTCTTCCCAATTTTACGTGAAAGCAAAATTGCCTAATGGGAAATACCACTTATCTTTCTTCTGTAAAAGATATTTATAATTATTTTTTGACTTCCTTATCAATATTCTGCAGCATGAAAATTTTATTTTTTTGGAAATAGATTAAGATTTCACTACTTTCAATATTAAATTATTAATTTTTACATGCAGGCAATACATAAATTTAAATATTATATGCAAAAATATTTAATTTCTTATCTCAAAAATAATTATCATGTTTGTATCATGGTTTCTTATTGAATAAAAATGAAAATGGATTATAGATATTAAGATTTTCTTGCTTTTTAAAAACGTGATGTATTACGAAAATTAGGAGTATATTTAGCTGCCTTGTTCTCCTTTTTAGAGATGAAGTTGTGCCTGATTTTATTTTTTTTCGTGAAAACACACGTCCACATAGTGCTCAACGGGTCGACAAATCTCTGTAAATCTTGATATTCACCGGATTGAATTGCCAGTCACATCTTCAAGCATAAATCCTATAGAGCATGCTCTTACGATTCGAGAACTATTCATCCACTTCTGAGAACTATTCAGGGTTTAATAACAGCTTTGCTGGAAGAATAGAAACCAATTCTCCAATTCTTTTCTAGAAGAGTAGAAATAGTTCTTCAATAATTTCCTAGAAATTCTCCAATTCTTGGCTAGAAGAGTAGAAACCAATTCTCGTTAACTGATTGATTTATGATATGAATCGAAGTTCTTCTAGTTTGTTCCAGATTATAAGTTCTGCTTTGGAATAGAAAAGTCTTGGGCACTATAATTCTTGCGTAACATAATTATTGTTCGTAATTGTGTGGTAATTCTTTGTATTATATTGATAAAAAAATATCATACCTAATTTCAATAAAATCTACCCAGTAGTTCTGGAGATAATCGATGTAAAATGGAATTTCTCTTAATTTTGAACACTTCTTACAATATTTAAAATTGCTGTTCTGATTGGTTTTCTGCATTAGAGAAATCATTTACCACAGTAGAGCTGCTAATTCTTTTTTATTACTTGAAAGCATACGAAGCATGAGTATATAAAAAAGATGTTATTCGATAGTAAATGCAAAATGCCTATTGGAATGTGAAATACCTTTTATATATATCAGCATATTAAAACTAGCCCATTCTGTAACTTTAAAAAAAGGTAAAGTAAGATACATCCTTCGTCAAAAATATGCAACTGAAATATTTTTACAGTGTCAGCATATTGAAGAACAATATAATACTTGGTAGAACACGAATGGTATTTTATGTTAGCTGTATCAATGATTTCCTTAAAAGCCTTTTAAGTATGAAGAAACGCAATGAATACTATCATAGAATGGAGTTCAATGAACTGAACGAAATACCATAGAGGATAGCTCAGTAAATATACAGATCGCTCAACCTTAGGAAGCCAAATATTTTACTGAGAATCATTGAGAATTTTGTGGAAGGTAGAGAAAATATGCTTAGTAGGTGATATTTTTTAACATTTTGAAATTCAGGTTTTTTTTATGTCTGAACGAACTTTTATTGTGATGACTTAGCAAATCAAATCACAAATTCTAATATTTTGCTATGCTTTCAGATTCCTATGAGAACTAAAATCAAATAATATGCAACGAAAACATATAGTATATATTGCTAATTTTTTAAGTACGATTAATACACGATTGCTAATTTTTCTAATGCGATAATTTAATTAACATTTAATTCATTTTATTTAAATAATATAGCAGACTTGAAAATATTTCCCAAGTGATTTTCTGCCTTTTTTGCCTCATTTGCATTTCATAAAATTACATGGAATGAATTAATTTTAATTTGGAATAAAGATAATATTTTTTATTAAATAAATTCCCTTTTGCCATTAAGATCACAGCCTCGCACCTTTATTTACAATTTTATTTTTTGTTTCATAATTTTCATCAATGCACCTGTTGTACGCTTCAGAATTCGAATAAATATATTTTTCTATTTATGGTAACTCTCTTTTGATGATACTGACTCATGAAAATTTATATACAATGAGTGTTATTTTTGTCTTTTGGGTGTACTAAGAGTTGTCAAAGTGTAGGTGTTTTTGATACAAGAAAAGAAAATAGTTAAAATTATGGCTGACAAATATGTCTTTTCTGAAAAAAAAGCAAATTTAATCCCTTATTAACGTTATTATTCAAAGGTTATGAAATAACTTTCCATAAATAGCATTGTTTGTGATTTGAATTAGTGCATTGTCAAATTAATGCATGATTCCGATATTGACATCACTTTTGGCAAAGTGATGTCAAAGCACCTCCTCTTTTAATTCAACGAAACAGCATTCTGGTCTATAAATTTATACTTCCCATCTCCAGTATTCTTTTATTAGATTTCCAACCCTGTTGTTCGAGTTTGGAAACCAAACGCTCTATCCACCTTTTCTATTTTAATGCAATTTTAATTTCACAATCCTTACGTTTTAGTATGGATTTTAAGATGAAAATATATTTTTGAAACATGCTTTTCTTTATCTTGAATAGGAAATAATTTGTTTTTAATTATACTATTAAAAAGGGATCGAAAGAAAAGGGTTATCCATTATAACAATAAAATATCAAGAATATAATCTTAACAGATTTAACATTGCTACCTAAAAAATCGACACCGACTGAAATATTATTTAAAAGATATTAAACAATGAATTTTCCTTTCTACGCAATGGAGCTATGACATTTTTACTTTACTCGGATCTAATGACAGACGGATTGCGCCACCATGTTGTACAAAAATTTTTCTTCAAACAAAATTGTAGAAAGAAAGATTTACAATTTTTGCATATAATCTTTCATTTGAAGCTGAAAGTTTGTCCTCAAAAATGTGTCGTTATATTTTTGTTTATATGTGTCGTTATATTTGTGTATAAATGTGTGTTTATGTTTTTATGGATAATTACTTTTTCTTCTTTCTTAAAATAAAGAAAGAAGAATAATTAAGCAATTCATTCTTAATTTTTATAATTTATTTTTAAAATGATAGTAAATATCTAGAATCAAGTACCCTTTGTACCAAATGCATCGCCAAGAAGCCACATCACCGAGTAAGCATAATAACGAATAATGTACCAAGTAGTTTCCGCGGTAAAATAAAATTATGCCGAAATCCTTCACTAGGATGATAAATCGCCAAGTAAACAAACAAAATGGTGCCAATGTTCGTGTCATTGTAAAACACTATTTCGCCAAAATTTATCGCCGACATTAGTAGCCAAGCAGACATTATGACAAAGTTTATTAATGAATGTGCTTTTGAGTCAAAGTTTATTGCTTTAACGCCAAATATTATCACTAACCTTCCAAAATTTTAATCCTTGAAATGATTTTGACCCTATTTATCACCTTAAACTTTTTCTCTTAGGGAATTTTTTTAAAAATTACTTTTACGCCAAAAGTTAATGCTTTATCGCCAAATTTTTATCACTATAAAACATTTTTTTGAAATCTAGAATACTGCACGCCTGATGTTGTCGCCAATCATGCCATTCTGAATATTTCGCTTGTCAATTATTGCGACTGCAATGTAATTATAATATACATTGAAAAGTTTTAAGATAAAAATATTGAATACTTTTAAGAAAATCATTAATGTGCTTATTGCAAGTTTCATACTTAAATATTTTAATACAGATAGCATGCTGTTTTTGGTAATTTATGTAACCAAATACATGATTAAAATAGTTTCATTTTTAAATATCTTAATTATGTATCTAATATTTCGCGTCAAATCTAAATTAGTAGAAGTACGGAAATTTTCTGTTAGCAAGGCTTCATTTCGTGACTAAAGTAAAATTTCACCACATCATCACTATTTTTAACGTAATAAGTTAAAGTGCTTTGCGTGATTCATGATAAATATTTCATTCACTTGCGGGCATCTTCCTAAGGGAAAATGTTTTAGTTTTCTAATTAGTCTCTCTTTTTTTCAATTCCTTCTATTAGTTCACACACTCGTTATATATATATATATATATTGTTCAAATTTTTTTATCGTTAATAAAATATTTTTTATTCCTCCACTCAAGATCAAATACATTTTGAACTTGTAGTGGATGATACTTGATGTTAATACAGCTTTTTCAAATATTAATTCGTTAATAAAATTTAATTAATTAATTTTAGTTTTTTTCAGATTTAAGTTACATGTATCTACCAATAGATGGCGCCAGATGTAAGTGGAAAATTTCAACTTTATTTACAAAGGACTTTCTGCAATATAGTGAAAAAAAGTAGGAACTGACTTAATCTTTTTTTTATTTTATTTTATTTGTTTTATAGAATGTTCATATGTAAATAAATATTTTTGATAAAACAATAATTGCAATTTTGTTTACCTGTGATGTAATTAAAAATTTCATACATAAAGAGCTTCCACCATTCCATTTTTGTAAATAAATTCATATACATTGCCAAATATAGTGACATTTATATTATTTTAATTGTGTAAATTACATTTAAGGTAAATTGAAGAAAAAACAAAAGCAATTTACAGGCTGTTAAAAATGAAAATAATATGGGTCAATTTTTGGAAATAAACCATTTTAAAATTATTATTTCTGGAATAGAAAACATTTGGAAGATTATGGATTAAGAATGTTTTTTTAGTAAAAAATTACCTGTATAAATATATGAGATGGTGTTTATTTCTCCAATTATATAGCATGTTTTGCTTTTAGACGTTTCTTTTTACAAAGCAACCACAATTACATTTATTGCATTTCTGTATTTTTATAATA